>JAESUZ010000912.1:0-19321 GCA_017311185.1 Proteles cristata cristata
GCAGGAGTTAAGTGCGTAGAGGGTCTGCAGGTGGGACACTCCATGGGCGTGGCAGTCTCTTCTGAGCATCACACAGGCGCCACAGTTAATGGGCACAGCATTCAAGTGGGCGTGGCTGTCACACAGGATCCTAACTTAAGGGGCGTGGCAGTCACGTGCCCAGCAGCGTGGTGGCATCCTGGCAAGTTCCGCTGCCCCGGGGTGGGTGGGTGGGGGGGTTAGCGGCAGTTTCTGAGCGAGTTTTAGCAGCATCGCCCCAGCGGTCGCCCGCCAGCTCCAGCAGCACCCCTGCCCAGCTCCCTGCTGAGCTCCCGAGGCCGCTGGGGCAGCTTCCTCCTCCCCTGCGGCTCTTCGGCTCAGTGAACCTCCCCGCTGCCAGGGGGCTGCAGTCACACCCTTGGAGACCCACTCCCAGCTGGGAGGGGCGAGGCAGTTCCCAAGGTCTTCCTGCCTTAGCCCCTGTGCATCCGCTCCGCACAGCTGCTGCCCTGCGCTGAGGGTCCTCTTTACCTGTGACAGTTCTGGGTTCGTTATGACTTGTCACTTTGCGTTAATTATCTGGTAATAGGTCATTGTTTTGTACTGGGAGCCAGCAAACCTCTCTATAAAGAGCCACGCAGTGACGAGTATTTCAGGCTTTGGGGGGCCCGCAGTCTCTACAGCAAGCGCTCAACTCTGTGCGACCGAGGCAAAGAATGCTGTGTTGTATCTGGCCAGTTTGCTGAATCCTGCTCTGCAGTAGGCATTTCCTGTCCAAGTTACTGAGTGGCTTGTCTCCCAGCCACACCTTGACAGACATAAATCCCTGTGACAAGTGCAGTAACGGGCACGCAAGGGCCCCAGCAGCAAAATTATATTCTGGTCCAGGGAGGGAGCAAGGAGACGTTGAGCATCAGCAAAGGATTAAACAAGGTGAGGGGCTGGCTGGCTGAGCGACTCTGGACCTCAGGATGGCAGCCCCAGCCCCACACCGGGTGTAGGGATCACTGAAAAAATAAAATCCTTAGGGGCGTCTGGCTGGGTCAGTCGGTTAAGTGTCTCCACTCTTGATTTTGGCCCGGGTCATAATCTTCTGGTGTGTGAGTTCAAGCCCCACATCCGGCTCTGCCCTCACAGCGTACAGCCTGCTTGGGATTCTCTCTCTCCCTCTGCCCTTCTCCCCTTCTCCTGCTAAACATAATCAAACAAATAAATAAATAAGACTCCTCCACTTACTTAACTAGTCAACTTAAAGTCACTCATTTTTGTCCCTGCTTTGTCACCTAAAAAAGTTGCAAAATATTTTGCCAACTCTAAAGTATTACACAAGCATATTCATATTTAGCTTACAATTTGCTGGTGTACAAAGTGGGACTGCCTTAGGCTTCAATGACAAATGATTCCATTCTTTTTTTTTTTTAATGCCTATTTATTTTAGAGAGAGAGAAAGAGAGAGAGAGAGAACACCAGTGGGGGAAAGGCAGAGAGGGAGAGAAGGAGAGAGGGAGAGAGAGAATCCTAAGCAGGCTCTGTCTCAGCCCAGAACCCGATGCGGGGCTTGATCCCACGAACCATGAGATCACGACCTGAGCTGAAATCAAGAGTTGGACGATCCACCGACCGAGCCCCTCAGGCGCCCCCTCTACTCCGTTCTTGATTGTACAGGAAGAAACAACGCCGCAGTGGTAAGGGGGCATGCCTCACTTACAGTGCTCCAAGCTATTTATTTAGGGACAGTAGTTGTTAAGTCCTTTTAGAAGTCCGTTTGAAAAAGAAAAAAATATCCTGAAGCTCAGTTATCCTAGATGTTATTGTTTCAACCTATTTGGAAGTCTCCTGTCTCCCTTGTTGAGGTATTATAGCATTACAGAAAAGTTCTGAAGCGGACAAAGTCGCAGTAAATAAATGGAGCACTTTACAAACATTTAGCCCAAGTGGTTAATCTAGAAACCAGGCCACAGCTCCCCCATTTAAAAAAAAAGCATGATTTACACGATACTTCAATTCCCAAGATCGGACTACCTCTTGAAAATACTTGTGGTTTAAATACCACAGATTTGCAATCAAGCAAAGGGGGGAAAAAAAAGGAACCTGAATTTCCACAGGTGGCGCTCCGATCTGAGATGATAAGTAAAAGTGTGTGCAACTTCGGCAACTCGGTAGGGGGTCCTGTTGGTTGAAAGGGTCCCTGCACCTCCCAGAGTCTCCATCTCTGTAAGGTTCTGCATTAGAGTGAACCCGGCCCACTATGGGAGGCAGAAGCCATACAGCAGCACTGTTCTCGACCGGTGCCAACGTCTCCACGAGGTCACGGTCAGCGAGGGACGGCCGCAGACGTGCCCAGGAGGCCCCGGCATGTCTTCACACTCCGCTGCTCCCCACGGGGGCCCCGAAACCAGTGGTCCGCCATGGGAGGCCTGGCCACGCCGAGCCCGACGGGCATGGGTCCTCGGGGCCTTCCTCCCACCCATCATGGCCCTTGAGGAGCCTCTCATACGATTCCATAGGCTCTAGGTCCTTTACCACGTCTTCTCGGTCTGTGCCCCCCCACCACCCCGCCCCCGCGCTCCCTAGCGCTCCTTGGCAGGACAAGGAGGGTCTGTCCTGGGGTGCGCAGCTGCTCCGCGACTGGGACAGGAACCCAGCACCGCCCCACCGGCACCAGGGCGCCCGAGAGGAAAACGGGGCCACCGCAGCTCTTCCCCTGTGCTTGAACACACGCACGCACACACAATCCACCCTCTTACCTGTGTTTCAGGCGCGGGGCGCCTGGGTGGCTTAGCTGCTTCACTGTTCCATTTCGGCTCGAGTCCTGATCTCACGGTTCAGGAGTTCAAGCCCTGCGTCGGGCTGTCTGCTGTCGGCACAGAGCCTGGAGCCTGCTTTGAATCCTCTGTCCACCCCATGCCCCTCCCCCACTGGTTCTCTCTGTCTCTCAAAATAAATTTTAAAAATTTCTTTAAAAACTGTGTTTAAGGTGCACAGGTCGCTAGAGTTAAGTATAATTCCGATGTGGGGCACCTGGGTGGCTGAGTCGGTTAGGCGTCTAACTTCAGCTCAAGTTATGAACTCGCTGTTTGTGAGTTCAAGTCCCGCATCGGGCTCTGTGCTGACAGCTCAGAGCCTGGAGCTGCTTCAGATTCTGTGTCTCCCTCGTATCTTCCCATCCCCTACTCGTGCTCTGTCTCTCACTTTCTCAAAAATAAACATTAAAATTTTTTTTTGGAAAAAGTATAATCACGCTGTGTATACCCCGATCTCTTCATCCTGTACAACTGACCCTAAATGCAAACAACACCCCGCTCCCCTTCCCTTCTCCTGGGGCCCCACCGGAATCACCATTCTTCTTCCTAGGAACCCGACCACTCTAGAACTCGTGTAAGTGGAATCATACAGTATCTGTCCTTGGGTCTGGTTATAGCTCTCAAGGTTCATCCATGCCACGGCGCCTGACGCACAGCAGCCTTCCCTTTTAAAGCTGAATAATATTCCCTTGTACGTGTGTGCCTTTCTTTATTCTTTTTTTATGTTTCTTTTTGAGAGAGAGAGCGAGCGCACAAGCAGGGGAGGGGCAAAGACAGAGAGGGAGAGAAGGAATGCCAGTCAGGCTCTCTGCCATGAGCAGAGAGCTCGACGCGGGGCTCAAACCCACGAACCCTGAGATCGTGACCTGAGCCAAAGTCGGACGCTCAACCGACGGAGCCACCCGGGCACCCCTTCTTTATTCTTTCACCTGTCGGTGGACACATGGGCTGCCTCCATGCCCGCAAGTCCTGCAGACCACCTGGATGTGCAGATCGTACAGCCACGTGGGAACCCTTGAGCATGCGTGTAACTCGGCAGTGTGTCTGTAACAAAAGGGCCCACATGACACCGTGCATGCCAGCACCATCAATGACAGCCCCGACCCCAGAACGACCCAGGTGTCCAAAAAGTAAACTACGGGACAGCAGCGGTGGAGCATCGCGGCCCACTTCACCTCAGCACTGCTGACGTGGGGGCCCGATCACTCTCTGCTGTGGGGCGTCTGCTGCGCACAAACTGTGTATTAGCAGGATCCCCGCTCTCCACCTACTAGGTGCCGGTAGCATCTGTCACCCCAATCTAACAACTACAAATGTCTCCAGATATTACCGACTGTCCCCTCGGGGACAAAACCCATCATCTTTATCTCCGAACCACTGTTCTAGATTAAGGAGTAAGTATGCGGGCCACCATGGCAGCTCTCGAGAACAGCCGCATGCAAAGCAGGACGGCGCCTAAATGCCACCGTATCGCCCGCCCTGAAAGCCGTGGGCCGCAAGCAGGCAGCCCGCAAGAGGCCGGTCGGGCGCGTGGAGCCACCGTGTTCGGTGGCCCAGCGTCACCACGCCGGACAGGCCTGGTCGTTCCGGGCACCCCCGCACGCGCCCGCAGCTAAGCAGCCTTTGTTCTCTCTCCCCACGGAAAGTGGTCTTTCCCGTCTGCGGGCTCGCTGGCTCCGTCCCCCCGTCACTGACAGGCACACGGTACCCGGCTCGCCCCCGCTGGACGCCACTCAGGGCTGCTCCCCTGCACCGCGGGGTGGGCGGCCCTCCTCCTGGCCTCCCTGCGTCCTGGGCGCATCGCCCGCTGCTGCCCCGAAGCCTGCTGAGGCCTACCTGCTTCTGCTCGGAGCGCCGGCCGGACAGAGCATCTTTGAGGACACAGCCCCGGCGGTCCCTTTGCCGAGTCCCCTCCTGTACCAACTTCTGCTGCAAGGCAGTGGGCGACACCGGGGCAGAGGGCGAGCAGAGAGGAAGGGTCAGGGACCACAGCAAGGGTTTGGTGTCAAGCCCTGCCTTCGTCCCAAGGACCAGGCGAGGAGAACCCCTCTATGGTCCTCGTCTTCTTTTTAAGCTTTCTAAAAAGATTTATTCATTTCTGAGAGACAGAGACAGAGAGTGATTGGGGAGGGGCAGACAGAGAGGGAGAAAAAGAGTCCGAAGCAGGCGCCAGGCTCTGAGTTGTCAGCACAGAGCCTGACACGGGGCTCGAGCCCACGGACCGTGAGATCACGACCTGAGCTGAAGTCCAGAGACTGCCGCTCAACCAACTGCGCCCAGCAGGCGGCCCTCTCTCAGAGCTTTTGGAAACAGATGGTGGGAACATTTAAGTGCCGGTTACACAGAGATGACTGCAATGACTCAGTTTTTCAAAGCAGAAAGGCAATCCCCAAGAGCCGATAGGCGATCACAAAGCCGGAAAAGGAACTGCTGGACATGAGAACAGAGTGTCCCTGGCTTTTCGGAAGGCACGGCTGTTTGTTTTTAATGGATGTTCCCAGCCTACCGCCATGTCAGAGAAACGGCGCCTGTCTCTGCAGATGATGCCGCCATGGTGGACGCCAGAGACGCACTGCCCCGAGGGAACGTGGCCAAAGCTACGTTCGCCTTCCTTGGGGTACACTCGGCGCTCCCCAAGAGCCTTCGCTCCTGTCCTGGGTAAAATACGGACGACCCCATCCACCGCAAGGGCTGTCTTTCTTTTGGAAAAACTCTTTTCATCTTTCTTTTGGAAAAACTCTTTTCAGGGACGGTGCCGCTGATGAATGTGTGTCAAAACTCTTTTCAGGGACGGTGCCGCTGATGAATGTGTGTCCTCCCCAAACCCGCTTGCTGAGGCCTAATCCCCGGTGGCATATTCGGAGGCAGACCTTGGGGAGGGGGTCGGGTCATGGGGGCAGAGCCCTCGAGAGTGGGATTAGCACTCCTCCTAGACAGGCCACATGGCAGGACACTCTGGAAAGACAGCTGTCTACACAGCAGGGAGAGGGCTCTCTCCAGACACCCGCTCTGCCACTGCGCTGAACTTGCACTCTGGCCTCCAGAACTGCGAGAAATAACTGTTTGTTTGTGAGCCGTCCAGTCTGTGGTACTTGTTACCTTGGCCTGAAAAGACAAAGGCAGGTGTCAGAGGGGCAGCCCACGGGGCCTCGCGGGGCAACGCGGGCACGACGCGAGGCTCTGGCTCGCACAGCACGTGCTCAAGCAGCCGAGAGGGGGCCGCGTGTACCAACGGGGCCGCTCTTGGAAGTGAGATCGGCACTCGGTGGGGGCGGGTCTTTTTTTTTTTTTTTAAATCCCCCTAAAACTGACCATCTGCATTTTCCTGGGTAATTTCGCTAGGTCCTCAAAGGCCGGCACTCCTTGGCTTTTAAAAACGAGGTGGTGGGGGGCATCTGGGTGGCTCAGCGGGCTGAGTGTCTGATTTCAGCTCAGGTCATGATCTCACAGTTCGTGGGTTCGAGCCTCGCGTCAGGCTCTGTGCTGGCAGCCAGCTCGGAGCCTGGAGCTGCTTCTGATTCTGTGTCTCCCTCTCTCTCAGCCCCTCCCCTGCACATGCTCTTGCTCTCCAAACTAAATAAAACATTAAGAAAAACTTTTCAATGAGGTGAGAAAAAAATCCTATCGGAAGGTCACACGCATGTAACCACCAAGGCAGCCTCGGGTCCGGGTACCGCCAGTCCCCTCTGTCACATACACCTGTGTCACGTGCTCTGTTGCAGACACGTCTTCTTCTGTGTCAGGGCCGTGGCAGCACGCGGGATCCCTACACACCCAGCAGGTCCTCCTCACGCCCCCTCGCCCGGGACCCTACTGCCATCCTCACCCGCCTGCACGCGTGCACCCTCTCAGCACTCTGTTCAAGCACCGAGTTCTCCGGGCCCAACTGCGTCTGTCAGGCCGACGCCCTCCCACTGCAGCGAGCATCACACAGTCGCTGGCGGCCAGAAGCCCTGCTCTCCCCAGGGTCAGAATCCGCCGCAGGAGGGGACAGCCGAGCTGCAGGGAGGGGTGGCTGAGCGGCAGGCCTGACACAGAGGAGGCGAACACATCGGGGGCCCCAGGAACGAACACTCCGGGCCGCACACGCTACGGCTACTGCGCAGACAGCAGAGCGAGGCCTGCAGGGTCGCGGCGCCCAGGAGGCGGGGCCACACACCAGCGCTGCGAGCCCCGGACGGCACACTCCACCGCCTAGGTGGCCCAGGCTCCCGAGAAGTGCCTGCGGCCGTCCTTAGAAAGCCAGAACGATTCATCCGGAAGGGATGGACGCTTTTGAAGGAGCCATAATTCTTTAAATATCTGCATCAAGGCACCTGGGTAGCTCAGCCCATTAATTTTCTGACTCTTGGTTTTGGCTCTAGTCACGACCTCATGGTTCATGAGTTTGAGCCCCACGTTGGGCTCTGCACTGACAACGTGGAGCCTGCTTGGTATTCTCCCTCTCTCTCTCTCTCTCTCTGTGTCCCTCCCCTCCAAGTATGTTCTCTCTCAAAATAAACAAAACTAAATAAATAAAATAAAAATCCAGATCCTTCTCCTTTTATAACTCGAAAACCAACAAAGGGAATCGTTCTAAACAGCAAAAAAATTTAAATATTTTAAAATGTTATTTATTTTGAGACACATAGTTTATTACGTCTCAGAAACACGCTAAGAAAATCTACATGACTTATTTACTGATGACTGTATTTAAGGCGCACCTGGGTGGCGCAGTCAGGTAAGCATCCGACTTTGGCTGATAGCTCGTAGCCTGCTGTGGTTTCTGTCTCCCTCTCTCTGTCCACCCCACCTCCAGCTTGTGCTCTCTCTCTCTCAAAAAAAAAAAAAATGAATAAACTTCAAAAAAAAACATTCAAAAATACTGTAGGGGCGCCTGGGTGGCTCCATCGGTTGCACATCCTACGTCAGCTCAGGTCATGATCTCACGGTTCGTGGGTTCGAGCCCCGCGTCGGGCTCTCTGCTGGCAGCCAGCTCACAGCCTGGAGACTGTTTCAGATTCTGTGACTCCCTCTCTCTCTGCCCCTCCCCCACTCACGCTCTGTCTCTCAAAAATAAAGGGTAAAAAAATATTTTAAAAATGCTAATAATTCAGGGGCGCCTGGGTGGCTCAGTAAGTTAAGCGTCCAACTTTGGTTCAGGTCATGATTTCATGGCTCGTGGGTTCGAGCCCTGCGTCGGGCTCTGTGCGGACAGTTCAGAGCCTGGAGCCTGTTTCGGATTCTGTGTCTCCCTCTCCCTCTGACCCTCCCCTGCTCACACTGTCACTCTTTCTCTCCCTCAAGTAAAAAAAAAAAAAAAAAAAAAAAAATTTTTTTAAATTTTTAAAAGAAAAAAAAATCTGTATTAAAAAAAAACAAAGACAAACTGCAAGTGCCCTAAAAAAAAGATCTCGTAGCTCTGAGAAGTCATTACATTTCTGTTCGTCTAATTCCTGTACTCCTTGATGGCAAAGAATAATGGCAAAAGCACTGTGAGAACAAACAAACATAAAACAAACAACAAAACAAAAAAACCCTGGATGGAAGCGGGGGTGATACTGACAAAAATCGAAGTATTTAAATATACACGAGAGCACATGAAAGCAGGATTTTATTACACTAACCACGGTCCCCGGCTCATCAGTAACATTATTTATCCACAGTGAACTCAAGTCCGAATCAAAGCAAAGTTAGCCAAACTATTATCTACGTTGGAGCCGGTGTAGGTCATGAAAAAGAAAAACACTGAAGACTCCAGCTACTCCAGTCCTAATGAGATCGCATGAAAACCGGGAAACTCTTTGCCGACTTGTTCCAGCACCCAACTTGTCCAGGCAAAACCTTCCAACCTTCATGTTGTTTGTTTCTCCCAAGTTCATTCACAGCTTTGGGAGCAAATATGGAAATATTCCTAAGTCTGAAGGGAAACAAGAGACTCAAATAAAACGACCTAACTCTCCTGACACAGCAGCGGCCACAGCCTCAGCCAAGGCAGAGCAAGTTCAGAGCACTTTTTTGTTTTTTAATCTTTATTTTTGAGAGAGAGAGAGGGAGGGAGAGAGGGAGGCAGGAAGAGCATGAGCAGGGGAAGGGCAAGGAGCCCAAAGCAGGCTCCATGCTGTTAGTACAAAGCTCGATGCAGGGCTCAAATCTACGAACAATGAGATCATGACCCCAGCTGAAGTTGGACACTAAACCAACTGAGGCACCCAGGCTCCCCAAATTCAGAGCTTTTGGCTTCGGTTTGGGGGGGTCGTGCAATCTTTTATTAGATGTTAGAATATTCTGGGGTACCAGGGTGGCTCAATCCGTTAAGTGTCTGACTTCGGCTCTGGTCATGATCACATAGTTTCAGGAGTTTGAGCCCCACGTTGGGCTCTGTGCTGACAGCTCGGACACTGCAGCCTGCTTCGGCTTCTGTGACTCCTTCTCTGCGCCTCCCCCAATCACGCTCTGTATCTCAAAAATAAATAAAAGCAGTTTTTAAAATGTTAAAAAATGCTTAGTAGCCCACCTCCAGGTTTTCCCAGGTTAAAGATTGAATTCTTCACTAGTTAACTAAACACACTGCGATAATTAAAAAAAAAACATTTTTAACCTTTTATTTATTTTTAAGAGAGAGACAGAGACAGCACGAGCAGGGGAGGGTCAGAGAGAGGGAGAGACACAGAATCTAAAGCAGGCACCAGGCTCTGAGCTGTCCGCACAGAGCCCGATGTGGGGCCTGAACCCACGAACCATGAGATCATGACCTGAGCCAAAGTCGGACGCTTAACCGACTGAGCCACCCAGGCGCCCCCACACTGAGTTAATTTTACACGCTTAGTTTATGATAGGCAACAGTGTATAGAGGCAAGGCACAGAGATAAGGGCCCAACACACCCCTGGGGTTGCATATGCTGAGGATCGATGGAGTCCCCATCTCTTCCTCAGTCTCGGGAGTTTACCACAATACAGCCAAACTCTCAGCAAAGTCGTTTTTTTAGGCTACCTGCAGTCTGGCATCATGCCGTCTCTTGTGCTTTATCCAGTCCTTTGGGTGGCAAAATTTGATGTAAAACGTGTATGTGTCTGTTAGGGCTGATGTGGGACTACTTGGGATTTTTAAATCACCAATCAACAGAGTAGGGAAGCAGCTATCCCCCGTGACAGACTATAAAAAACATTCTGCCCAAGGATCTGGAAACCAAAGCTTAGTAACAGTGACCGATTCCAAAGACAGCTAAAATATTTAACACAACGGGCAGAGGTTCTTTTCGCTATATTTGACATGTAGGATGTAAGACAGAAATGCCACATTTTCTCTTTATAAAAGAGTGGACAGCTTGTTATTTGAAAAAAAATTTTAAACATAAGTAAGAAAAAAAAAGTGAACGGTCTTGCTCTCATTTAAAGAGAGATCTTTGGGGGCACCTGGGTGGCTCAGTCGGTTAATCATCCGACTTCAGCATCTGACGTTCAGCTAGGTCATGATCTCGCAGTTGGTGGGTTCGAGCCCTGCATCGGCCTCTGTGCTGACAGCTTGGATCCTGGAGCCTGCTTCCAATTCTGTGTCTCCTTCTCTCTCTGCTCCTCCCCTGCTCACATTATATCTGTCTCACCAAAAATAAACATTAAAAATATTTTTTAGGGGCCCCTGGGTGGCTCAGTCGGTTAAGCGTCCGACTTCAGCTCAGGTCATAAACTCACGGTTCGTGGGTTTGAGCCCCGTGTCGGGCTCTGTGCTGACAGCTCAGAGCCTGGAGCCGGTTTCAGATTCTGTGCCTCCCTCTCTCTCTGGCCCTCCCCTGCGCACGCTGCCTCTCTTTCTCTCTCTCAGAAATCTATTTTTCTGAGAGAGAAATATTTAAAAAATATTTTTTTAAAAAAGAAACACAGGTCCTTGAATACCTCCCTATCACGTACAACATTCTTTGATATGGTTTTGACATGAAACATGGTAAAATCATTGGTGTCATTTTTACTTGGAATCAAAATCATTGAGGAAGGTTTTATAGTGAGATCAGAATCTTATGTTCCTATTGATTCAGACTTTTCTCAATTTAATATAATCCAACTTTCCATAGCGTGATCCCAAATTTTTTTTAACGTTTATTTAGTTTTGAGACAAAGAAAGAGCACAAGCAGGAGACGGGGCAGAGAGTGAGGGAGACGCAGAATCTGAAGCAGACGCCAGGCTCTGAGCTGTCAGCGCAAAGCCAACACGGGGTTCGAGCTCACAAACCACGAGATCATGACCTGAGCCCAAAGTTGGATGCTTAACGGATTGAATATCCAGGTGCCCCGACATCCATAGACCTTCGAGTCTTTTTTAATGTTTATTTATTTTGGAAGACGGAGAGCTAGAGCACGAGCAGGGTAGAGGTAGAGAAAAGAGGGAGAGAGAGATCCGAAGCCGACTCCGTAGCGTCAGCACAGAGCCTGAAGTGGGGCTTGAACTCACAAACTGTGAACTCATGACCTGAGCCAAAATCAAGAGTCAGTCAGATGCTTCACCAGCTGAGCCCCCCAGGCGCCCCAAGAAACAGCCATAGGAAAACAGGCTTTCCTTTCCTCTTAAAAGAAGTAATCTGCAAAGCCCAAGAGTACGTCCTCGGAACTTTCAAGATGCCTTCTGGATTGTTCTAAATTGCATGTGGGGGGCAGGGTAGGGCAGACAAGGGGACTGAAGCATCCACCGCTGAAAGCTCACAGGCTGGATGCCAGGGACTGAAGAAAGCTCTTAAATTTCCAGCTTTCCCCAGGGATCCAAACACACACAACACACACTCGGCTCACACCACTGACCTTTCCAGGCCCTTTGTTTCCCTACCCATCAAAATCGGCAATTCGATCCCGACTGTACTTGAGATCTCTCAGCTCTACAATCTCCAAACTCCAATTGTACAGTCATTGTCACCGTGGGTCTAATTCAACGGTCTTGAAAAGAGCCGTTGATGCAGATTTGTGCGTTACTGAGCTGTGAGGTGTGTCGGGGTGGGGGAGAGGGGAGCGGACTGCGGGTCACAGAAAGCAAGGCGGCTTCGGCACACCCGGCTCAAACAGAAACTCAAGGTGCTGGCGGTAAGAATTCAGCCCCAGATGCCACGAAAAGCCAGCAAGGAGCGGGACAGGTGCTGAGCGGGGCCACTGTGACAGTTGGGGTCCCCCTGGGGCTACAGAGGCCTGGAGGACGGAGGACGGCCCTTCTTCGCGCGGGGGGCTCAGTCGGCCGAGCGTCCAACCCTTGGTGTCCGCTCAGGTCGTGATCTCACAGTTTCGCCAGCTGGAGCCCCGCATCTGGCTCTGCTCGGACAGAGCAGATTCTCTCTCTCTCCCTCTCTCTCCGCCCCTGCCCTGCTCACTCAAGCTCTCGCAAAAAATAAACAAGAGACCACAACATGGAAAATAAATCTAGTTAATTGAACACTGCAATGGATCATCTTCAGTGGAACGTGTTGTCGGGGGGGACAGGTGCGTTTGGCTTCTGTCACATGGTCTTTTCTCGGGCACTAACGTCCCCAAAGGTGTGACCGGCTCGCCCGCTGATGGTCACGTCCTGCACTCCACTAAATCTCTATCTTCGCTAGAAACTGCTTTTAATGGGCAGGCCCTTTCTGCGGGGCCATAACTCTTCAAAGGAGCAGAATGAGGCAATGACACCCTTCTCTAATACAGTGAACTCCTGTTACTTCACAACTAGAAGCTGAAGGGATAAAACAGATTCTAGTCACCTCGGCTCTAATCCCAGGCTCAACAGTCAATGACAGGGTTTTACTACAGGAGATTTTCAACTTTTTATCTTTGAAAATTTTGTTTTCAAATGTTTATTTAGTATTGAGAGAGATACAGAACACGAATGGGGGACGGACAGAGAGAGGGAGACACAGAAAACAAAGCAGGATCCAGGCTCCGAGCTGTTAGTACACAGCCCGATGCGAGGCTCGAACTCATGAACCGGGAGATCTGGACTTGATCCTAAGTCGGACACTCAACCGACGGAGCCACCCAGGCGCCCCTCAACGTTTTATCTTTATAAAGGCAGGACAGAGGAAGCACAGAAAGCAAAAGCTGAAAGAATACAGTGTTACCAAACAGTGAGAGCCGCAGTATTTTCACAGAGTACATAGAAATCCTGGAACTTTCCACATCTTTCTACGTGCATCTGAATGACGGCATCGTCTCCACACAGACCTGGTAGGCAAATGCTATACGACTGGGCAAGGATCTCAGACATCGGAGTGCTAAGAACTGCACTGCTGTTTGAGATCCAGCCTGTTGGCCGAGCGGTTAGCTCGAGCGGCACCCATCTGACCCGCCAGTGCCTGGGCTCTCGATCATTTACAGCTCTGACGGAGAGGGCCTGGTTCTCGAGAGCGAAGTGAAATCTATTACAAGGAGGTAGACAATCTTGGAAACCACGGCACTGGGAACTGCCCCAGAAGGTTCCAGAGAGTGAACAAGAGGAAAGCAGGCAGTCAGGCTCAGGGCAGAAACTGGCTGGTCAGGAAGCAATGGATGAATATGTATTATGTACATGCATGAATATGTATTATATATGAATACGTATTATGTATATGCACCAATACATATTATTATATGAAATAGCCTGGATTACTACTGAGCAATACAGTGAACTCTGGATCCAGCAACCTGGACAAATCTCTAAGAATAATGCCCGGTGAAAACAGCCGATGCCATTCAGGTAATATTCTTGAAATACAATTGTAGAAACAGTGGCTAGGGCTTGAAGTCAGGAAGGGGTGGGAGCGAAACCAGCGTGGAACCCCACGGCGATGGAAAGGCGCAGTCTATTGACCGTATCCGCATCTGTATCCTGGTTGGGATACAGTTACTAGCGTTTTGCAAGGTGTCTCCACCAGAAAACCTCTATCTTTTGACATCGGCAAAGGAATCTAAGCAGTGACTACAAAATTAAGTATTTAGTGAAGAGGGAAAGGGAAAGATTGGCTAAGAGATCATGAAGACGACCAGGGCTCTGCCAGGGGCAGGAAGCAAAGAGATTTGGCTGACCCTTAGAGGGGCATGCTGACAAGAAGGGGATCCTCCTAACAAGACCCAAGAGTGGGAAGATTTTCATGAAGACACGGGGGTGCTCTGAGGAAGGGGGGACGTGAGATCAGCACCAACGTCCGCTGTACACTTCTGAGGAGACGGCAAACTCTCTCCTATTTATTTTGAGAGAGAAAGACAGAGAGCACACAGGGGACAGGCAGAGAATCCCGAGCAGGCTGCACAATCTCGACACAGAGCCGGCCACGGGGCTTGAACTCTCGAACCGTGAGATCATGATCTGAGCCAAAATCAAGAGTCAGACGCTTCAGCGACCGAGCCACCCAAGTGCCCCAAAAACGCTTTTAAAAATATTCCCCGCGGGCGACTGGGTGGCTTAGTCGGTTAAGCGTCCATCTTTCGCTTAGGTCATGATCTCACGGTTCATGGGTTCGAGCCCCGCGTCGGGCTCTGTGCTGACTGCCAGCTCAGAGCCTGGAGCCTGCTTCACATTCTGTGTCTCCCTCTCTCTCTGACCCTCCCCTGCTCACACTGTTTCTCTCTCTCTCCTAAAAATAAATAAAACATTAAAGAAACAAATATTCCCCCAAATGACTCTACCCAAATTCCATCGGTACAGTGTGTCATTTGTTGTCACAGACATCAGGAGGCTGTCGGCCACTCGGCCATGGAAAAAACTAGCCAGAATTTGGAGATCAAAGAGTCCCAGAGCGCCATCTCTAGCACATCCACCCACACAGCCCCTTCTGGTCCTTCTAGCCAAGCACACTATTATGTTCCAAGAGCACGCAAGGCACTCCGTTTTTATAATCCACAAGTAGATTTTCCAATTTAATTGACAGCTAGATACTAGGATCAGTTAACACTTCACTGATGTGAACTGATTTAATTCAATGGAACACAAAGCCGTTGGAAGTAGAGATGTCCCTCGGAGCTTAAGAAGAGGTCTTTTTAGTAAGAGATTTTTTTTTTAACTACAAGCTCATTCCACTACATAATTTAATGGGCAGCTTTTAAATGAACACTCCCTTGAAACTGATAAAGTTTGTCCTGCCTTATTTTTGGTTCACTGCTAGAAAGGCTTATGAGTATATGATTGTAAAACTGAAATAATTACATATTGTTGAAGTTGGGGAAAATTATGAAATTGACATTTAAACCCAAATCAGAACTAAGGCACCCGGGTGGCTCAGTCCGTTGAGTGTCTGACTTTGGCTCAGGTCATGATCGGGAGTTAGTTCAGTGTCCAACTTTGGCTCAGGTTCTTGGGTTCAGAATCTTGGGGTTCGTGGGTTCGAGCCCCGCATCGGGCTCTGTGCTGACAGCTAGCTCAGAGCCTGGAGCCTACTTGGGATCCTGTGTCTCCCTCTTTCTCTGGCCCTCCTCCACTCGTGCTCTGGCCCTCAAAAAATAAAATAAAACGTTAAAGAAAGAATTCAAACCCAAATCAGAACCAGCTCCTCCTCCTGGAAGCCCTCATGTAGGACCCTGCCTAGTACAGCGCCTGGCTGATGGAAGATACTCTCTGGACAAGCAAGTGCGTGAAAATAACGTGAAACTTCTAACAAGCCGTCCCTTTGTCATTCACCTTCACCTTACTCAAAAGTGAATGGGCAACACATGTGGAGGACATTTGTTTTGAAAATCTTTTTAAATTCAAGGACCACAGAATTCTCTTCTACCAAACAGAGTAGAAGAGAAAGACCAGATCCCCCCAAGCCATCGAAGGTCTGATAAAACAAGGAGACCCCAAGTCCATGAATTTTCATGTTGAATCATCTGCAGTCCTTCCTAAATAGGGGTTTGGATCATGTAAAGTTAGGAAGCTGAAGGCAATACTTAAGGAGTAAGTCCAGGGACGCCTGGGTAACTCAGTCTGTTAAGTGTCTGACTTTGGATCGGGTCATGATCTCACAGTTTGCTGAGTTTGAGCCCCACATAGGGGCTCTATGCTGACAGCCTGGAGCCTGGGGCCGGCTTCGTATTCTGTGTCTCCCTCTCTCTCTGCCCCTTCCCTGCTGGCACTCTGTCTGTCTCTCTCTCTCTTTTGAAAATAAACATTAAGGGGCGCCTGGGTGGCTCAGTCGGTTGAGCATCCAACTTTGGCTCAGGTCATGATTTCATGGTTCATGGGTTCAAGTCCCACATTGGGCTCTGTGCTGACAGCTCAGAGCCTGAAGCCTGCTTCAGATTCGGTATATCCCTGTCTCTCTGACCCTCTCCTGCTCACACTGTCTCTCTCTCTCTCTCTCTCAGAAAAAAAGAAAAAAAAACTAAATAAACATTAAAAAAAAAAAGTCAGTCAGTCCACCCGACTGACTAGTATCTGACTTCACAGGTGTCTACCCTCATCCAACAGGGACATCAAGCGACATCGATGCCGGCAGGGGCTTCCGTCTGATGCCGGCAGGGGCTTCCGTCTCTGCAGCGGACAGCCTCCCGGGTGCTGCCGGGGGCCGATGACCCAGCCTAGACCCAAGAGGTTGGGTGTGCACCTCTCAGATATCAGAGTCACTTGTGAATAAGCAGTGTTCCCTTCAAGGCTCCCAGCTGTGACGGGGAGGAAACCACAGTCCCCAGTACCCCCCCACACCCAAAATGCTCGCAGTATGTACAGATCATCTGCTCTGTGTCCGCCTGTTCTGAAAAACCAAAACGCACTCTTGTACACGATGTACTGTATCTGCACGTCGTTAAAGTGCACGCAGCAGTCACCGTTCCTGTCAGTCTCGAAAAAGTGCCCTGTTTCTGTGCTACGTTCTCCCCAGCGTATCCAAATGCTAGCAGACAGGTGGGCCAAGTTCACTGCGACGACACGTGTCTGGGAGGGTAAGCCTTGCTCTGTCTTCCCATTAGCGCCTCCCCTCTAGAGGAAGGTATGTGGACGGGAAGGGGTGAGGGAGAGGGGACTCGGCCTTGCACCGGCTGCAGAAGGATCTTTTGTGGGGGGCCGCCAAGGACATGCTCTAGGCAGCCTGTAACACTGACAGTCAGCCCAGAGGCGCCGGCCCCGCGAGCCCGTAGCAGAGGCGAGCCCTCCTTTACCCGCAAAGCCCCAGGCGATGCCCACGTCACACAGGAGGGCTGTCACCAGGAGCCCCGCGCAGGGCCAAAGATCCGAGGCCACATCCGAGGCAGCCTTTGAAGCCAGTCCGAAGGAAAGCTGTTTCCCAGGAGCGAGTCACCGGGAGTGGGGAAGGAGAGCAGAACGTGGCGCAGAGGGGACGCGATCGCCCCAGCCTCTGGCGGGATGGCTCCAGCCGGCGGGCACCTCCAGCCTCGCCTCCGGTGTGCGCGCTTCGGTCGGCGCACGCCCCTGCCTCCCGGGTCCTGGGCTGGCAGCCTTCTCGCACCGGCTGTCAGAAGCAGCTGGCTCTGGCCTTTTAGGTGATCGAGGTACACGCACGGAACAGAATCTGTGAGTTCCGGGAACAGCAAACAGCCTTCACTCAATGGCTCACTCGTGCCGCCGCGGGCTGGGCTCTCGGCAGGCGTCGTCACACCTTCCCCCACGTGGGAGGCGCGCCCACCACCCTCATCGCGACATCAACAGATTCATGGGGTTACAAAGTTGGTCAAAGGGTACTTTATTCAGCTCAGAGATATGAAGTGGCTCATTCAAGGTCAGATATCTGGTTAGTGGTGAACCATTAAAACACATCGTCTGGTCTCCCTCTACTTCGTCTCCCGATAACCCTGTACCAGAGGATTTTCTCTCCTAGAACTTAGCTCTCAACAGACACCTGACTCAACCTCAGGAACATACCAACAGCCACGAAGAACACACAAGTTTGGGGTTTCTGGGCCCTGGCAATGCCCTGGGGAATTCGCACATGGACACTTGTCTACGCAACGGTGACTTTTCCCTCCTCACATCTGTCCTGTGGCATACCGGGCATTAACCCCCGATAACTGAAGCTGCTCAAATCCACAAGAGATTCCTTTTTCCGCCCCTCTCCTGGAATATGGGTAAGGAGAAGTGAGCTGCAGATGGAAAGGGTTAAAGAAAAACGATTTTAAAAGTTAATTTCAGGGGCGCCTCGGTGGCTCAATTGGTCGGTTGAGTAACTGACTTCAGCTCAAGTCACAATCTCACAGTTTGTGAGTTCGAGTCCCGTGTCGGGCTTTGTGCTGACAGCTAGGAGCCTGAAGCCTGCTTTGGATTCTGTGTCTCCCTCTCTGCCCCTCCCTCTCTCTCTCAAAAAAAAGTTAATTCCACCAGGACACGATTGACTCAGAGGGGAGAAATCCTTGGAAGAAAGAACCAGCTACCGCTGAAGGGGCTGGGGCCAGCAGTGAAGGGAGCCAGCACGGCGCTCTGGCACGGCACAGGCTGCAAGGCCTAGTGAGGGTCAGAGCGGCGTCACAGGCCAGGAGGAGCACACTTCTCAGCTGGCCGCGGGTCGCCCTCCCTAGCTGTGCCCAATTACCCCACCAGCTACCGTCCTCCACCGCGATTGCGTCACTTTACTAGGAAGCCCCATATCCCTGCGCAGCTTGCCTTCATCTGTGAACATCTGAGTGTGCTGCTGCTTTCCAGTTATATCTGGATTCACACAGCTTTTAGGAACAAAAAGAAAAGAAAAAGAAAAACCCAACCCAACCCATCAACCTGACTTCCTCTGGGGCATATTGCGTCCCAACCCGCTGTAGTCACACGCTGCAAAGGACTTGCTAACAGCCTATCTCATAGGGACCCGGATGCACCCAGCAAGTCCCTACCGTGAAAATCTTTATCTTGTGCTTAAAGCTGAAACCCTAACCAGTGATGAGCCTCATTCCTGGGCATGGATTTGAATGGAACCATCCTGGCACGACTGGTGTTGCCAATACCGAGCCGCGGCCAAGGCAAGCACACGACTACGACGAGTTAACCACTTTAAGAAAGCAAAAGACAGGGTGCCTGGGTGCCTCAGTCAGTTAAGCGTCTGACTGCTGCTTTCGGCTCTGGTCATGCCCTCACGGTTCGTGGGCTCGAGCCCTGGGTCAGGCTCTGCACTGATGGTGCGGAACCTGCTTGGGAGTCTCTCTCTTCCTGTCTCTCTAGCCATGTTCTGCTCATGCTAGTGCTTATGCGCTCTCTCTCTCTCTCTCTCTCTCATAAAGAGATAAACTTAAAAAAGAAGGAACCGAAAGACAAACCCACACAGATCAAAGGTGATATTCTAGCAGCTGGATCACCCTTTTACAAGGGGGGAGTCGATGTGTTTTGGGGAGTCCAGGCCCCAGGTATAAAATTCCACGAAAGGAAATGAAACCGAGAAGCAGCCAGCATGCATCGGAGTGCTCTACTAAAGTCATTACAAAGTGTCTGCGGGAAAACAATGAACCTTCTGGAAGGCCGGCCCCAACCACAGAGCAGCCAGGGGTGGGCTCCGAGGCAACAGATGTCAAATCTGTGTTGAAGATGCTTCATCTCTGGGGAAGGATGAAAAGGGAACACAAGGAGGTCAAAGCCACCAAGAATTTTCAAAAGTCTCCTTACACACACACACACACACACACACACACACACAGACACACACACACACACACACACCACA